>JAVGVS010000002.1:3641259-3656259 GCA_032718565.1 Distichodus sexfasciatus
GAGGTTGAATTTTTCAAAAACAATTTTCTGAAAATCGCTAATTCCGTGCGTAGAGACAGAGCAGTATCTCTGTAGTATTTATAGAAAAAGAACCGAGCAGGGATGAGTTTCACAAAACCGTCGAAAAAATAAGCACGTATTATTCAGAGAGAGAGCGTTCAAAGTCCTTTTTATGTAGTTTTTTGGCTACGACACTTTTGGGAAACTCACCCCCGATTGTTTTCTGACGTAAGCGAGTGGTGTGCGGATTCCTAGGTAAAGATTTCAAGCCCTACCCCTTGTGGCCACGATCTGTGAAGTCAACTTCGAAAGGGAGGGCCCTCGAAATCGAGTGGTAGGGCTGAGGGAGGAGAAATGGGATTGGGCCTAAGTATTACTGAATGAAGTGGTTCCAGGGTAGGTAATTACGTTTTTCTCTGTAGTTCGCAGTGTAGCTAACTACTATATTAAATCAGTAGCTTAGTTGCTTTTAATCATAAGTAGTTTGTAGCTTGAAAACTTACGGTTACGGTAGCCTCCATAACACTGAAATAAAAAATTATAAATAGTAGAGATCGCGAGAAAAAAGTAAAACCGCCCTCTTGCGTATAACGCTGAGTTTCATTTCAGGGTCCCACTAGTTTCAGTTCATAAGCTCAACATGCGTGCATTTTATTGTTTTTTTTCCCCACAAGGCTCAGAGCTGCTCATTTGTGTATTTATTTGATGTGTAAATACCAGGACAAACCTGATATCATTCTTTTAATAAGCAAATTTGTGTTTTCGCCTTTTTGTCATAATTAAAAAAAAAAATATATTGCTTAGACGTGTATGACGTCACAGAGGTTTTATCTAGGTTCCAATTTCATCAAATATAAAATATTTGAAGGCTTTGATGGATGTTCTATTCTAATATCTTAAGATTTAATCTTAGATTATCTACATAAGTTATGGGAATACAATAAGCACTTGTGATTTGGTAAACAAATTTTAACAACTACTTAAATCGATATTTTCTATATTTATTCACTTACGTAATTATTTTGAGTAAATCCACGCCTACTCGCACTCATTGATTTATCTTTTGCGTTTCCACCCTTCGAACTGCAAACTGATGCAGAATCTCCATCTAGTGGCAGCAGAAAAAAAACAAGATAAATGTTGTATTTCACTAAACATAGCAACTGTGTCCACTGAGGTTAAACATTCAAAATCTCAGTATATTTGACTGTAGTGAAACATTTACACAAGAATACTTAAATTGATTACAATTTTAATTCCATTAGATTGTGACCTTATATACACAAACATTTCCAAATAGGAAAGTACAGCAACGTCATACAGAAAACCTCTGGTTTCATTATTGAAGTTTGGCATCGTGTTTTTTCAAACAAAAACATCAACAGAATTTGTACATGAATATCTCCATGAAAGTAGGAGAAGCCTACCAGTTCTGCATAGGTGGGTGCAGAATGTGTTTTATGTCTATGTTGGTGAGAAGTAGTTCATTTCAGCTCCCAGGCTCTGTATCTTTGGGGTTTGTGTGTTGGTGGCTCCTCTGAAGTGTGTGCTCACTGGGGCCCAAACGGATGATCTTCCCACTACCCAGACACTCATCCCCCTTATACAGCACAGCAAACTGCAGCACAAACACAGAAAGGGTCAAAATGCTACCAATCACGGGAGAAGGTTAAGAAAAGACAAAAGTGTGAATGGTTCACCTAATTTAAATGATAATGACAGAACACTGGCTCTAACAGAGAGACAGATTTAAATAAGGACACAGAAAAAAGGGACTGGTTTGAACAATAATCAAACCGATTAATCCAAACAAGAACACTGAACAGATAACAAGGAAACAAAATAGGAAGGAATTAAATAACTCAATCGATGAATGAGCAGAACGGCAAAAACTAGAAATTTAACAGAAACAGGTGAGACTAATAAGATCAGACTGAGGAATAACTAACCAATAGAAACAAACAGGGAATCAAAATTGGTGACTAAAGGACAGACACAAGATGAGACGAGATGATACAGAATATCTGTATTACATTGAAGTGAGTTTAATTATTAAATTTTACTAAAAATAATTATTACATTTGATAATTTAACAACATTTAGGACTATACTTACAGACAACATTTAGTAAAAAACAGAACACATTTTTTAATATCTGCAGTTTACCTGTCCAGGTGTCAGTGCTCGCAGGGGTGTTTTAGCTACTATCCAAACTGATCCATCAAGATTCAGGGTCACAGTGCACGGAGCTGACAAATATATTCACACGGAAACAAACACACATACACCGACAGATTACTGATGGGGCAAAATGTTACCTTAGAATTGCTTTTAACCCATCCAGAGACCCAAAGACCATCTTGCTATCATAAGGTAACAAAAGGGTGAAAAAAGTATTGATGTCTCAAAGTATTTTAATAACAAAGAGTATGCTATTTTGTTTTTTGTCCATATTTATTACAAAAAACAATAAATACATTGCAAACACTGCAAAACAACTTTCCATTCATATATAACATGTCTGATATAATCCAGGTGTGGAAAAACTCACTTAAAGGCATCTGGTGTATAAACCGGAAATGGCAGTCCATCATCTGTGTTCGGACGAGTTCAGCAGGTGGGTCCTCAGGAATCCAGTGAAAGCGATCCGTCTGTACTGTGTCCCTAAGCAGCGCAGGATGATTTGTGGTGGGACACTGTAAAGAACAATGGTTATTCAGTTGTTATAGTAGATATCATTATCTTGGCTCTGGATAATATTAAGTATTAGAAACAAGTGATTCTGACCAACTCACAATAAATATTTCTCCAGTCGTGATGTCTTTATCAACTACAAACCACGGGTCTTTTTGGCCACCTATCCGTGCTCTCTGTCCTAAAGTGAATGTAAACCAACCTAGGATGATAACGCATACACACAAAATGATTATTTATAGATGCCAAACCATAGCAGTTGGAATGGAAAAATAATTAGTGCTGAATTGATGAAAATGTCACAACTTCACAGACAAGAACAGATCTTTTTTTGTAAAAACAAATACAATACAACAAATAAAATACAAAATGAACAATAACAATAACATCAGTATTAACTTAATTTTAAAACCAATATCATTTCATTTAAATCCATCTAGAATTAAGTTTTTACAGTCTTCATTTTACAATGGTGGATTGTGTATAATATGCAGAGTGGAAGCTACTGAAAGTACTGCAGTACTGAAAACCTGAATAGTAAATAAAACTAACAAAAAACACTCACTGACAAAGACAAGGTTTACCTCTCAGGCATTCAAACAGATTTGTTGCTGAAACCCATTCAGCAGGCACTGCTAATGTAAGCACATGTCTACAAGATTTATAAAGGTTCTGGTGAGAAGGTGCTATTGGAATGGTACCATCTGAAAACTACAAATTACATCACTTAAAATAGGCACTTAAACTTAAACTTGTTCCTAATGTTGATCCACTCTGTACATGAGAAAATCCCATACCTTTATGTTGTCCCATTATCCTGCCATCTTCAATGGAGACGAAATTGCCAGGTTTGGGCTCTAAGTACTGCCAGAGGGAGAGATCATCATTCAGTCAAACACTGAATTGTGTCATGATTGCAGGGAATAGCACGTGCATATGGACATTCACCTCAAGGATGAAATCTTCAAAGTGTCTCGTCCCAATGAAGCAGATTCCCATGCTCTTGAGGAAACAGAAACGAAAGGAGAATCAGGACAGAAGCTGATGTCATTTGGAAATGAACCAAGCTCGTGCTGTAATGTTAAGAAGTTCTCCCTGAGACCTGTACGTCACAGAGGGCATGTTGATTACCTCCTTTTTCTTTAGTACATGATGGAAGCCTGCTTCCGATGCTATCTTCTTTACAAAATCTTTTGTGAGTCCTGCCAGTGGGAAGATGGTTTGCCGCAAAGCATCCTGGGAGATCTGACTAAGGAAGAAGGTCTGATCCTTGAGGCGATCAGCACCTTGGTACAGCCGGACAGCTGCAAAAGAGGAGAATAATCTGTTACTAAATGGGACTTTAGAGTTAAATATTTTTAGTTACATATTTGTCAGAATAATCAGAATATTTTATTGTACGCCATGGATGTGCTGACGTGAGATATTATTAATTTTCTTTGGTGGTTATAATAAATACTACATGCCTCAGCACAAAACAGACTCACGATTTCGAATCTCAAAGCGATCTCTGAATAAAGGCCGTGGACTTGCTGTGTGTGTCTGCTGAAAGGCCTCCTCGTCTTCCTGGGACGTCCTTGCATAGTGCCCAGTTGCCATGGCATCAGCCCCTGAATACCAAGCATCTTTTTCAATGATATCAACTTTTCATAGTAAAGAACAACCTGCAAGACTGGGGTGTGAAAACTTACCTAAAGCATTTATTGCATACTGAAAAAAGTGTTTGAATTTGATGTGCTTGTTACATAGGACATCTGGATTTGGTGTTCTGCCTTTCTGGTATTCCCCAAGAAGATTACTTAAAAGAACAACATAGGAAATTAAACCAAAATTTAAATTTTGGACCTAGATGTTTAGGGGCAAAAAACAGTAACACACCTGAACACTTCATTCCAATATTCCTTGACATAGGAGACCTGATGGAAAGGGATATCCAGAGCTCGGCACACTTTATAGGCGTCTTCACAGTCTGCTTCAGAGGAACACACACCACTCTCATCCAGCGAGTCCCAGTTCTTCATAAAAACCCCAGTGACCTGATATCCTAAACAACGCGAATATGGGTTCAGAATCAATCTCATTGGCATAAAACTTACACATAAACATACACATACATACTTTTCCTTAAAAAGTAGGGACACACACTCCTCGCGTAAAACCTCACAAAACCACACACACGCAATAAATCTCACTAAAACACACACATAACCTCCTCACATTAAATGACGCTGAAAATCACAGCCTTACATAAAACCTGTAAACACATACACTCACTCACTCACACACACTTCTAAGAATGCACTGCACACAGACATACACCAAACACATACACGCGGGCACAATCAGTATGTGGTGGAATTTCGTAAAGATGATAGCAAATCTAAGCTTTATTTTCAATAATAAAGTTCAACACTACAGAGAGTATCATTCTCTTTAATGTCTATGCAAAATAAGAGTTTGTTACCTCTTCGTTTGAGTAAAAGGGCGCTGACAGAGCTATCAACCCCACCAGACATGGCACACACCACATGCCTTACCACACCCATGGCGCCGATTTTTTGAATTTATTTATTATTATTATTATTTTTTTACGAAATAACATAATTCCTAAAAATGAGTTATTATATCACTGGTGTCATGTTCGTTCGCAGGGCGCCGCCATGTTTTCAGTGCCACACAAAACTCGCTCCGGCAGGAAACCAGCAAAACGCGCCACTGTCCCGGGAGACGTTTCCGAACAGAAAGCTGCTGCCACCGCTTTTGTTTAACGTTTAATTTATTCCTGGTCTGACGGTTTGAATCCCTTTCAGAAGTACTGTCTAATGTGAAATTTCCGTTTCTGTCTGTATGCTGACTCCTCAGAATCCAGCTAGGCTAATATGATTCAAATTTCTTCTTTTTTTGCTTTAAGAACATTTTCTTGGAGCATCCATCTATACTCATGTATTTTTCCAAGCCATTGTAACTGTTCCTTGATGGAGTCAATAACGTATATCAGGGTAGTTTTACTGTCGCCCGAGCCTGTTGTCAGTCATAATGCCCAGTGTCCTGTTGATGGATTTCGTTGTATGACATTCCAAGGTTGAATAAAACTACTTAAAACGTAAGTACAAAATGCGCAACTAGTGCACATTTTGTCACCATGTTTGCTGGTAATTATGGAAAGTTGTTTCTTAGCTTTAAAACACTACAGGACAAAAGGTAAAGATGCCCAATAAGTACGGTGGCCCCTAGAGACAAAACACGAACAAAAGAAAAAGCAAAAACAAAATGAAAATGCGCTGCAAATTAAAAAACGCAAACAAAAGAAAAAGCAGAAACAAAGTGAAAATGCGCAGCAAGTAGACGATCCCAAACCGGAAGTGCTCCACGACGCTAGGGGGCGCGGTGAGCTCAGGAACAACAGTTGAGCTGAAATCGGGACCCCTGCCGCGAGAAGCACCCCGGCGCGGGCGCGCGCATCTGATGACTTCAGCCTTTATACGAGCTACCTCCATAAACATTAACGTTCAGTTCGTTCCTACACTCCGTTAACGCCAATGAGATGGGGGCAAAATTACTCATATTCTTAAAAATAAAAAACCTTACACAAACTTGTATAAATTAACGTTTCATTAAAAAAAACTAAACAAAAACGGCGAAATGTGTCGTATTTTTCATAAAGCTTTGAAATAAATATTTTACCAGTATTATATGTGCACAATCCACTAGCTATTTCATTCCACGCAAACTGCGAGAATGAGAATAACATGACCTTCCTGCATTCCTACAGTGACCTAGATCTCAAAGCAGGCCATGCCAGGTAAATTACACAGGGAATCAAATTTTCTTTATTAATTATTTTCAGGCAAAAGGTATTAATTGAACAATGAATGAATGCTAATGTTTTTATAACATAATCCAATTTAAATGAATCCAATTCATTTTCATGATGTGTGCTAAAAGTCCTCATTAACTTTAATAAATTGTGAGCCACCTTACCCTATGTAGTTTAACTATATGAACTTATCCATTCATTCATTATGCGAACCGCTTAATCCCCACATGCCTTTGGACTGTGGGAGGAAACCAGAGCACCCGGAGAAATCCCACGCAAACACGGGGAGAGCATGCAAATTCCACACAGAAGGGTCCTACAGCCGTCCCCAGGGTTTGAACCCAGGACCTTCTCACTGTGAGGCGGCAGTGCTAACCACTGCGCCACAGTATAGGAATTTAATGCTGAATATTATACAATAATAACTAATGTCTTATATTATTACTAGAAAAAAATGCTGTAACAGAAAAATGTATCACATATACTGTATCATATTAAATCCTGAAGATGTACAGTCTTGAATTCTTGAATTCTCTTGCTTATTAACTAACCGACTAACCATTTAAGATTGAATCAGATTTGTAGGAACAGCTCTGGACTTTGATAAATTAATAAAACAATTAAGAATTGGTGTTTTATTCCCATAAACTGTATTTAAAGTTTCTATACTGTACTGTACTAATTACATAATTACGTTGCTCCAGGCACACTGTCTCTGTAATTAAGAAACGTAAGAAGAATGTGTGAATACACTGAATGTAAATACACTTTTCAATCAGTCTCAATAAGGTCATTTTTGGAATCATTGATGTGTTAAGGTAAAAAGCTGGTCTTTAATTTTTGTAATAAATAATTTCACAGGTGTCAACAGCACCCAGAGAATACCTGTACATTACAATACATGTTGGAGGGAACTGTATAAAATATTAGAACTAAGAGTATAATTATCAACTGTCCTGTAATGTGGCTGTGTCAGACTCCATAAACATTTTCTTATATAAAACTGGCTGTGTTTGGGTCCTTGGATAGTGGAAACGTGTGTAATTCGTTCTTATCCTGATTGACTTAAAATCCCTAATGAGAGTAACAGTCTTTCTGGAGCACTTTGGGGTTAAGGCTCTTGCTCAGGGACTCAATGGCGGTGGTGGTGCTGTAGGTAGGAGAAATTTGGGCTTGAATTCCAAGCCTCTTGGTCCATGTTCAAGTATTCTACAAATAAGCCACCAACGCACAACAAAACAACAACAAAAAATATGATTTTTCTAGATTTGTTATAGTCTTCTGTTACATACATCACAGCATAAGCCAATATGACTTTTCACAATTAGTGTACAGTAGAATGCATCCCCCTGACCGCTCCCTTAATAAGCAAATGGAAGTCTCTGTGGATAAGAGTCTTTGCTAAATGCTGTAAAATGTAAATGTAAAGATCAGAGTGGAGATCAGAAAGACAAAAGGGTGCACAGAGACAAAGGGAACAGTAAACTGGTAGGTAGTGGGGCAGGGGGGGAGACCTAGAAGAAGGCATTGAGTTTGCTCTTGTTCAATAATGCAGGCTTTATGGAGCTTAGAGACGGTGACTCTCTGTAGCTCCAAACAGAAAGCGACAGGCCAGCGTGAGGGGGAAGGTGCCTCTGAAATATTTATCTCGTTAAGTAGGCCGAAGCCCGGCGTGCTGATATGATGTGATGTGCGGTGCTGTAACGGGGAGAAACACCGGCCTAGCACGTCACTGCTGCCCCAGAGCTTGGGCCTTATGCACCCGCACACAAACACACAGACAAAGACACACACAGACACACACACATCCACTACCTCACAACTCCTGCTCAGCATGCACCCCATAATGGACACACCCATCTGGCGACATTAGCCAGAAATATACAAACACGGCCATTAGAGGCCACTGTTTTATATAAGAGACAATTTGTGGAGGCTGACTCAGCCACATCAGTGCAGGACAGTGGATAAAGATACTCACAGCTAACACTTATACAATTCCCCATGTGTGTTTTGCATCTGCCATGCTGGCGTCTTCCATGCGCATTCATGCATGTATGTATAACTGTGTGTTGTAAGGACAGGAAAACAAAACCATAGCAAAGATTAGTAATGTGCAGTCAAAATTTTATTTAGATACAGAATTTCACATGTATAAGCCCCATAAATGAAACTGTCAATGACATTGCAGTAGGAGAAAATAAAAATTACCATCTGCATTAAGCTCGGGTTGATGATTTCAAACCTCAAACTGTTGAACTGTGCTTCAGAAATCATTGTCATTACTGTTTAATCCTTTTAAAGTTACTGAAAAACACTGATGTCACACTGATGTCACAGACCTAGCCAACATTGTTAAATGATAGCTACCTGCTGTGTGTGCCTGTGTGCCTTTGTGTCTGAGTGTTTGGAGTTTCTGATCCCACTTGGTTGGCCCATATTCGGCTTTGTTTAGTTTGCATTTTTCTTATGTTAGATAACTCTCTGCTTGCCAAGCAAAGTAAAGCAATGTTTTCACATTTCTGTTACTCTGCAGGCATGTCCTAATCATTGCATCCATATTTGGCTAATTTCCACTCATCTGATCGACCCAGCTGCCAAATACTGTTCTTGCTCTGCAGCAGCTAACAAGGCATATCACATAGATAAATAAGTGTGGCTCTAAGAGGGATGGAATTCTGCTTCAGTTCAGTGTTTTTACTTTGCTAAGTTCCAGTACATACCAGAGTTATACACTCCTGGTGTAGATGATGATGATGATGATGATGATGATTATTATTTCTTTAAATTGAAGTGATGATGATGATGATAATGATGATGATGATGGCCAGGCTAGGGCATCCTGCCCTGAAGTTTGACCTGCAGTTGGGTGGAATTTCATCTATCTGACTTTACATTTGTTCTTGAGTTTTTGTCTGAATTGCAATTAGGATTTGCTTACTTCGCCATATTGTGTCTGTGTGTGTGAGTGTACATTTTGGTTAAAAAACAATGTTTTAGTTCACCCTTGCCATTGTGTCCTTCGTTGCCAAGCCCCATTGGGACTGTGACTTATCTAAATTATTAAATTTGTTTTTGTAAATGTTATTTGAACTGTTGCATTAAATTAAAGTGTTTTTCCTGAATGAACAAATGCGTGAAGACTGTGTAACTCGGCCACTTTGTACCTCGGAAGAAACAAGTACTCACCTTACCGTAATCCTTAAGTACACCAGTACTTTTACTTGTAATTAAGAACAGCACTTGTTCCACCATTGTTATATACTAATTGTCACTTATGATCTCTGTCCCTGTGGCTGTTTCACTTTGGATCTCATGACCCCCTCCCCAATCTCTCTCCCCCATTCAGACTGAACCTACATTTTTCTTTAATTGGCTTATCAGGTCATGGGATTACTTATGTTTTTGAAACAAAGGGATGAAGAAAAGAAAGAAGGAGGCACCTGTTCCTCTTTTTGGTGTTGCTTTGGCTTATTTTGTTTGGATATGAGAGCAATGAAGGGCGACCCACCATGTAAACAAAGAGAAGTGGAGCGGTAGACTTTTCCTGTTGTCCAAAATGATAAATCAGATCCCATGCTCTCATTCGACGGGTGGGATGTCTGTCTTTCAAATCACACCTGTTCTGTCTGTCCAAACAGGAAATTCCTTATGATATTGTTAGAGTTAATGAAAAAGTGAGAGCTTTAAATTATACAGCAGTGGCCATCGAGATAGATTGATGCTAATGATAATTTCACACATGCATCTCATGTGCTCAATTCTTAAACACAACCAAAACTACTCCCTCTCTCTTTCTCTCTGTGCTTTTCATATTTAATGAAATTACTTCTGCTCACTGCCTTCTCTTGGAGTGTCTGCTGCTCTGTGTGGCATAAATGGAGCTTCTGGTGCAGTGCAGAAAAACAGCTATAAACCAACCTGCTTTTTTTTTTTTAACAAAAACGTCCACTGCATATCTTTTAGTTTGAGGTATTGACCTCAATCAGATGGACTTTTTTACAGTATGGGCCAAAATACATTAGATCCCAGATGAGCATTCCTCCTAACTTTGTCCTACCATCCCTTAAATGGGAATGTATGCATGTTAGTTGATGGGCACATCTTGGATGTACATCTCCTAAAAATGTTTTATTTTGGGAAAGAGCTTGCTAAACTATGGGAAATTCATTTTAATAAGATTTAGTGGTGTCGTTCACTGTTCTGCCTCCTAAAAATGGCTTTTACTTTTAGATGGAATCCCACAACAATGTAATAATGCCCCTGATGGAAAAAAAGACAAGGTCATAGATATTCAACATGTTAAGGTGGCTCATAAAAGTTACTTGTGACCATCTTTGGCTCTGTGCTGCAGCACTTAAAGCTTGTGTTGTTGGCTAACCAACTTAGAAAATCAGCCTAAACTAAGTTAACTGTGTCCTTGACTTGCATCAAACTATTGAAAGCTATCGAGATCATGCACTTTGTTAATCTGTGCTGGATAGTTGAAGGAGGGACATAGCATGAAGGTGTGAGAAGAGAAGATGTTCTGATATGGTGCGCAGATTGACAGCTTGGACCTCGCTGTTTGGAGAAGAGAAGGGTAGATAGGCCTGGTGTCTCTCACTCACAGCTCATAGACGGGATCCAGATGACAGCAGGGTCTGAGGTGTTTCACTAGGTCATAGAGAGGGCGGAGGGGGGACGGAGAGAGAGAGAGCTAAACAGAGGTGGTGGGGTTTGGATTGTTTAGATTTGGAGCTCTGACTGATAGTGTTATGATCGTCTCTGATAGCACTCTTGCTTTCTACCTTACAGAGACATGACATTAAGTGAAAACAAACATAGCTCAGCTGATAGTACAGACAAATCTTAATAGAACTAATAAAAATGAGTGTGTAAGGGGGTGAGTAAAATAGTAATGCTAAATATTAAAGTTTTATCAGGTTTAAAACAATGATTGTTTATCTGACAAGCATGTTACTATAATAAAGTAAAAGTTAAATGTAGCACAATTTCATTTGTGAGAACTACTCGAAGTTAGGCTGACTCTGTGCTCTAGGGGCTGGGAAGCAGGCCGCTCAAACGATAACAGGCAGTGGCTATGCTTCTATTTTTGTGCACATAAGGAAATTGCAAAAACAAAGCCAGAGCCTGGGTTTACTTGTTCGTGGAGTGAGAAAGTCTTGACCACTTTCTCACTGTTTTTGATAGTAATGTAAGCATGTCTGTGTTCTGCAGATGCCATGCCTTCACACATATCCTTGAGAAAATGGAATTTGGCCATTTAAAGCATTAATCTTTTTCTTTTTCTTCCCTAAAACCAAGTCCAGTGATGTCAAACACCATGTGATCTCTGTAATCCCCTGCATTGGATATAACTCCAGGCAGGTCGTAGTCAGAGGTTGCCTCTGACGGAGTTCCATATGTACCACATCTGGCTTGTGTCTCACTCCCATATCAGCAATAGTAATTACTATCTGATAGAATTAATCTGGTTTTGAGTGTGTTCACACCTGACGTAGAGTTATTTAGTTCAGATGTGTCGGAGCTATGATCAGTGTGTCAGTATCAAGCTCTATTTAAATGTGTAATTATTACAGTCAAACACAGTAATGAGCAGTGTTACCCTATGACCAGGGGAGGACTCCTCTAATTGAGAAAATCAACTTGTCAAAAAAAACCAACAACAACTGACTGTGTTATATTACTATATTGTGATAATACTCATTATTGGAATGATGTAGCGCTTTGCCGCACTTCATCACTATTTGTATAGGTTACTGCAAATGTTACAGCATTTAAAAATAAGCTTCTGAAAAAGAATGTTTACATATCAAACAACATGTTTTGAACTATTTACCAGATAGATTAGAATGTAGGTCTCTAGTCACTACCGAGAGGAAACAGCCTCCACTGGGAGCAAATATGTTCTCAGTGCAGCATCTGTGGGGCTCCCCTTAAAACTGACACTCATGGGTCAAAGTGGCATGCTTTTATATGCAGTAGTAGGGTCAGCTGTCCTGGGAAATCCAAAGTTAGTGGAGAACTGTTCTTGGGTCAATTCTGATTTAACATACACAATAATTTAATTTTAATGACTATAATTGAAGTTGATTATGGAAAACTTGAAGATGGAATAGAGGTCAGACCACAAAGGGCAACCATTTTATGTGTATAAGCAGAAGGAACTGACGTCATGACATCATGGAGGAAAGAGAAACAGTGGGAGAGAGGATGGGAGAGATTAACCCCATGTTCCCTCTGTTTTGCACAGATTCTCAAACTAAATTTAGCTTCCTCCCAAGTGGGTTCTGTTTCACAGTTTCCGATCTTAAAGAGAACAGTGCGATATTTAGTTTGCTCCCACTTGTCACAGCTGAAATGCTTTTTTCCCACTGTTGGCTTGTTTGAAAGACTCCTCCTCTTTCGGTTCCCAAGCCATGGCTGCTCACAACAACAGTAAGACCCCCACTTTCTCCATTTGTGTGCTGAGAACCTCTTACCCTTTTGGACCGAGAGTTGAACTTCACCATAAGACCCACAGAACCTCTGGGTCCAGTGGAGCCTGTAAAGCAGGAATAGATTGTCTATTTCCGATTTGCAACTTATTTTTACTGTAGGGCTGTGTAGTAACCAGGCGTGGTGGTGATGGTGAATGTGACATAGAAAAGGGTGAAAAAAATGAATACTATGTTCTTAATCTGAAAGCTTTTTACTTCATATAGTCTTTTCTCAGGGCTTGTTACGAATCAGCCTTCCCTCTGCATAGAAAGGAGGAAGTTGCTAGAAAGGACACTGTGTATTGTAAGCTGGGAAACTTCAACTCTACAATTTTAGAGTGGGCAAAAAGGCATGTGAACATTACAAAGCCAGTACATAAAAAACATTAAGTAAGAATTATTTAAGTGATATAATTTCTTTCTAGAATTTCTCTCTCCCTCTCCCTCTCTCTCTCTCTCTCTCTCTCTCTCTCTCACTCTTACGTCATGTGGGAGCTGCACTTCACAGAAGTCCCTCTGGAATTTCCTTTTTTCCTGTGTGCGCTTTGCAATAGTATCTGCAAATATGCATGTATGTGTCAGCTCCTCAAAAAAGTTCACAAAATGCCTGTGTAACACAAAAAAGTAGTCCATGATTCAATCATTTGAAAGACAGTTAAAATACTCTGTTGGGGTTTGCTCCTCTTTCCCATTAAGGGAAACATTTTACATGAGCTCAGTCCAGTGCTGGACTTATCATACATACAGTCATAACTCTCATTTCATTCTCATTTCATCTTCACACCACTGGCTTCAGTCAGAGCCTCTCTGTGGTGCCAGAGGACTGTCCTCCTCCACAGAGTTAGGCAGAGAAAGAGAGAAAAAGACTGAGGGGGGAGATGAGTAAGAAAAACTGTTTTACAGAATGTAAACACCCAGCCCTGAGTACACACTGTTCTTTAGTGATCTCCACTGATATTTAGTGCTCAGAAGATTTATGAAGACTGGGAGAAAGAGAGAGAGAGAGAGAGAGTTTTTAATAAGTGCATATGTTACATTTTTCTTGATCACATTCATTTAGTCTTAAGGATAAGACCTTTTTCAGGATGTGTTTGGAGTTTTCTCACTGGTATTTGCAATCTTTCTCTCTACATGTTAGGACAGCTATGGTGTGTGAATGATCAAGAACAAGACTCTTTAGGTTTAACAATTGGCAGCCAGCTGTTAACCAGGCTAACCAATGCACCTCTACTGGAAGATGTCATTTGATTGGATGCCACCAATGTTTATGCGGGCTGACAGAATAAAACTAAAGTGTTACGGTTAATATAACACTTGAAGAGTAGCTGGTGGGGTGGGGTGGTGTTTGAATATTATACAAGAAAGGGAATAACGGGAAGGAAATGCCTATTAACCCTAGCCTGTCTCTCTTAGAATTACAATGAAGACTACCAATTTGTATAAAATGTCTTGAGCTTTTAACGGTTCTGCTTTGCTATTGAAGTTTTGAAATCTTTGATCAGAACGGTGGTTACAGAGCACAGGCATTCCTATATTCCCAAAGTTCTAAATAATCTTTGTTTAGAGATCAGGAGTGTTTAAAAAACAGAAACAGATTATAGTTCAAGTAAGTTTTAAGCAAACTGCGGCAGTCATTTTAAGTCATTACCACTATTATGTGGTCAATAAGATAAAGGCAAATCTTCTGTGTCTTATCATATTCAAATGTTTGACTAGAAACATGGGTGGAGGTCCTTCCTGTTCTCTGTTACTGCAGAAGCTTTTCTGCTCCTGTGATGTAGAAATAGATGCAGAGCAGAGGACAGGAGAGCAAAATGAAGTAGAGTGTTTTATTAGCAAGGTGAAGTTAACACGATCGGACAGATGCAGTGAGGTGAGAGGAAGAGAGAGGGGAAGAGAGAGGGGGAGATGGAGGAAGAAATGGAGATGGATAGACACATAATGGCCTGGACCAGCCTTTGGGACAGTAAGACTTAAAATGGAGCCAGTCACACAGGTCTCTACAAA